>JAWNNJ010002191.1:0-23469 GCA_035045125.1 Hypselothyrea guttata | reverse complement strand
ACAGTAGAATCCGGTTATAACGACGCCGCTTATAGCGTCCGTCCGGTTATTGCGACGAAAACTCGATGGTTTGGTTGGTCCCCATACAAACTTATATGAAACGGCCTCCGCTTATAACGACTCCGCTTTTAGCGACAAACCGCTTATAACGACGAGATTTTTCAATTTCAATTCAATTTTTCATTTCAATTCAACCGGATATTGCGACGTGCCGAAAAAAAAAACTTTAAAGAGGAAAATTTGATTTCTTTAACAATGCTAAAAGAAGCAAACAAAATCATGGATTTTGTGTTTTTTCAATACGAAAAAGAAACAAAATCATGGATTTTGTCTTCCGGATATAACGACGTCGGTCCCTTGAATGTCGCTATAACCGGATTCTACTGTATTAAATTTTTTGTTTTGATTAAAAAATTAATTTGTTTTATTTTAAAACCTATTACGAACATGGCATCCATAATATAAAAAAAAAATTTTTTTTTGCTCCTTTCGGATAGTGCGTCTTCCGGATATAACGACGTAAAATCGTCGGTCCCTTGAATGTCGCTATAACCGGATTCTACTGTAATATGTTAAAAGCATTAAATTGTTCAGTACAAATCGATAATATTTTTATTTCAAATACAATAGTTGATTATACACAAGCAGTTTATGTTAATAATAATGCAACCAAACTAGAGCAAATATCCTACATAGAGACAAAAGCAATAATTAAAAACACAATCAGACGCACACACACTAAGCTACCCGCGTATGCATGGCACACCACCCCCCCTCTGCCTAGTGCGGCAAACTGTCTGTGGCATATGTTCGCTGTTTCTTATCTGATCGAAACAAAATTCACAGCATCGATAGAGAATGTCGTAAACTAGTTAAATACCAAATTACAAATCAATAACTTTAAAACTGTGGCTACAGCAGCTTTTTGCGGTTTACGGGGGAAGGGGGGGAGGTATCCAAAATCTAAAACAAACTCGTGCTGCTTACTGAATAGGGGAACCTAAATACCGAATATGGTGTTTCTAGCTCTTATAGTTGCTGAGATCTAGGTGTTCATACAGACGGACAGACAGACGGACAGACGGACATGGCTATATCGACTCGGTTTGTCGTCCTGATCAAGAATATATATACTTTGTGGGGTCTGCCACGCCTCCTTCTGGGTGTTACACACATTTCCTCTTTGCACTAAACTAATAGACCCTTTTTACTTTTTTAAAGTAAAGGGTCTAAAAATCAAACAAAAATTCATAATACACTACAAATTGTAATTTTAACCACACTTATTATTATTATAACTGCATTAATGATTTATTTTATCTATAAGTACAAAAGTATTCCGAAAAAATTAATTATTAAAAAAAGAAAGAAAATAATGTAATGATTGAAAATGTAAACAATGTAATTGAAAACACTGAAATTGAAAACACCCCAACAATATACCCTAAATTTCCCGCTTAAGGATAAGCTAATTTTTTACGATGGGGAAGTGACATATCCATACTACCCACATATGTCTACACAACACTTAAATCCATATTTCGTAAACACACAGCACACTGTACTTTAATGAATGCCTTAGAAAATAAACATATAAGTATCATATTACTAAAACTCAGCTCATTTCACTGTAAACATATGCAGCTGGATTCGTTATTCCCGATAATTACAAAAAAGTAGCCAACGCAGCATAAACATAAGCAATGTCAATGTGCACTTATTGTAAACATAAATGCAAGCCGCTTCTCACGCTATATGTAAACAAAGATTATGCTAAAGGTTTCCTAAGCGTTGGTTGCGCTGCACAGAATTGAATTCTGACTTACTACCTATAAGTACGAATGTCTCCGAATTTTTTGTAAACCGATTTTTTCAAATAAAATACATTTTTTTATTAAACGTCGTGTTTCAAATTCGTAATTATATACAAAATATAGTTGATTCCAAAACTTATTGGGTGAAATTAGAGAAAAAGGGGTGCTGGTTATTTAATGTACCATATGATACAATTATTAAGGTTAAATGTATAAAGGCACAAATCGAACTAATTAAATTACCAATGCGGGGAATTTTAAACATTAAACCAGGGTGCACTGCAAGAACAGATGACAAATTATTAGTAGCGCACAATACTTTTCTCTCAGAAATTCAAACAACAGAAGTTGAGCCCCCGGCAAGAGAATTTTATACACAAAATGCTTGTAATTTAGCCGCCAAAGCCGTACAGAGTGCGGCCCTGTCTCTTCAGCGCATACACAACATCCATGGCTGTGACCGTCTTCCTCTTGGCGTGCTCGGTGTAGGTTACCGCATCACGGATAACATTTTCCAAGAACACCTTGAGCACACCACGAGTTTCCTCATAGATGAGACCAGAGATACGCTTCACGCCGCCACGACGAGCCAAACGACGGATAGCTGGTTTTGTGATGCCCTGGATGTTATCACGCAGCACTTTGCGATGACGCTTGGCGCCACCTTTTCCCAAGCCCTTGCCTCCTTTACCACGACCAGTCATTTTTCACTTTGTATTTTACTTTTCACTGCCCGGCTGCCAAAAGCAAACTAATGCTCTCCACGACTTCGCCGCTGCTATTTATACCAAAAAGGGCGAAAACACGAGAGAGACGAACGATACTTTCGGTCGCTCGCACAAAATGGCGAAAAAGCAATGAGCGAACGTGTTTTCCTAAGTGAGAGCTCACAAGCCTGTTCCATTTTTCAACAATGTACACGTTTGAAATTTTAAATAGAATTTTAATTAGACAGCTTATAAATAAATAAGTGCAATACTATAAAAAAATCAAATAAAACAAATAAAATTATGTAAAAGGCAAGGCGCCTCGCAAAGAACTGCTGGAACTGGTTTTGTCAGAAGCCTCACAAACACCATACAGACACAATTGTATTTATACATATTTTCAATTAATTCTTATATCAAAACATAAATATATTCTATTCTCTTCAATATTACATTTTTTCACGAATTCTTGAACAATGTTATATGTTTTATTTATAATTTCAAGTTTAAGACTACGAAAATATGTGCACGCAAGTCTGCGTACAGCTTAATATAACCTACAAGTATTGTACTATTATACCCTTTTCAATTAATTGTAGGCTACCCTCCTATCTGCAAAACCTCGGAAAGGTGTTTTGGCAAGGAATCCACAAGTTTTTTGGTTTAATCCGAGCTAATTTTGGCCCAATCCTCCACTTGGGCTACTTGGTTGGCTTATTCAAATTTTTATTATTTATATTATATATTTTAAATTTCATTGTCGACTGCAATTAGTTGACTTAAATAAATAAATAAACGAAATACAAACAAATCGGTTATAAAGAATAATGCCAACAAATTACACCCCAGATTATTATTTATTTATTTTTTCATATATTGCGTATTTGTTTTAATTATTAACAACATGAAAAGTAAGAAGGCGAAGGCACGCGCTCACTCTCCCGCTCGCACAAAATGGTGCGAAGAGAAACACACCACACATGGTTCTCTCTCTTTCTAAACCACCACCAATTCTCTATAAAAGCCGAGCGTCAATGCGCTCACGTTTATTGTGTTTCCAGCAGTGAGTGTGTAAACTTGAAACTGTGAGAGAGAAGAAAAATGGCGCGTACTAAGCAGACAGCTCGTAAGTCGACCGGAGGCAAGGCGCCTCGCAAGCAACTGGCTACGAAAGCGGCACGTAAAAGTGCTCCAGCAACCGGTGGTGTGAAGAAGCCCCATCGTTACCGCCCGGGTACAGTTGCTCTGCGTGAGATTCGTCGTTATCAGAAGAGCACAGAACTGCTCATCCGCAAGCTGCCATTCCAGCGTCTGGTGCGTGAAATTGCTCAGGACTTCAAGACAGATTTGCGTTTCCAGAGTTCAGCTGTTATGGCTTTGCAAGAGGCCAGTGAAGCCTACTTGGTTGGCTTATTCGAAGACACGAATCTGTGCGCCATCCATGCTAAGCGTGTTACCATCATGCCCAAGGACATTCAATTGGCCAGACGTATCCGTGGCGAACGTGCCTAAGTTGGGAACACTCTTCGAATTCAAATAAATACTAAATACGAACAAATCGGTCCTTTTCAGGACCACCAATCGGATCCCAAAAGATTTAACTTTTCGTTTATTACATATATATTTAGCGAATTAAATAAATAAAATTGTTAATTAGTGTGTAAATAATTCTTGGGTCTTATAAGAATATATTTCCAATAGGGATTTAAAATTGTTTGTATTAAGATTTGGTGGCATGTTTTAAAAACAAACTCAAACGGATTATGTTGGTAGTTAATATTGAGTTAAGGAAAATGACTAAATACGAATTAATGCAATACAATTCCTGAGCATGCGAGAGTTCGACCATCAATATTTTGGCTCACGAGAGTTCGGCCAGCAAGAGTTCGGCCTGCGAGAATTGGCCCAAAGAGAATTCGGTTATCGAGAGTTGGACCTGCGAGAGTTCGACCGGCGAGAATGGCAAGCGCGAGTTTGACCGGCGGGAGTTTCACATCAATTAACCCCCCACGGGACTTGGCGTTCGATCGAAGTATAAACGCAGCCCCCTAGTTATTTTATTTATAATAATCTGATTTCAAAAAGTGCCTCCATGTTCTATTACCACTGTTTCGGTTAGTTGATATCGTTTCGCATATACTTTGAGTGGATTTATTTATGGAACGAGTAAATGGACCAGGTTGCAAATAACAAAATATCGATAGCATTTCGATTCTTTATGATGCCAAAATGAGAAATTAAATGCACATATCGTTTGCATGTTGTGGGAATGTGCTACGCCCACTTTTGCCTGATATATATCGCTCATTTACCAGAAGAGTGTCATAACTAAAAAAAGTGCGTTTCGAGATAAACGCGTTGAAAGTTTTCAAGCGCCGTGTATCTCCATACAAGGTGGAGCGACATATTCTCTTCTCACGCTGTGTGTATTGAAGATAGGATAATGAAATTTTGACACAAGATAGATTAATATCTAACGAACAAAACTGCATCATTAACTCAAAAATCGCGTTTTTTGAGTTATGACACTCTTCTGGTAAACAGGCGATATGTACATATGTAAAATATTATACCATGGATTTCTCCTTTTATTGGTCGCAAGATATTAAATATAGGAATTTGAGCGGCATTCCGAAATTCAATTATTCAAAATATAAATGTTTATCGAATGAAATTTTACCACTATGCATGCTAACAATATTTAATAATAGCGCGGTTCCTAGCATTTGGACTATTACTTTTTATACCCTGTGCCCATAAAATGGGTTAAAACAGGGTTGATAACTTTGTTAATTTTTATATAGTGCACGAATATACATATGATTTAGACGACTGATTTATTCCGGCACTGGTTGCCAGTGTTGCCAATTATATTTCGAAACTAAGCTGTTTCTGGTGGGAATAGGGATATACAATGCACATCACAATCTCACAAATTTCGCGAGTTTTTCCAGTCAAGGTTTTTTTGAATAAACTACCTTTCACTTAAAACTCATACTGCTGAGTCATTCTGTGGAAATGACTAATATGAATAAAACGATTAACTTTAAACGAATTCCAGAACCATTTTGAATCTCGCCTCCAAATTTGAATTTCTGCAGTTTAATATAAAAATGCAGTGCAATTTTGAAAAATGCCAATGCCTTATGCCCATATCCAAGTCCAATAAATAATCGTTTGACTAAAGTCGCCCTTTCCAGTTGAAACGGGTTGAATTTATTAATTCATATGGTGGAGAGCCTACTTTAAGCATAAACATCGCGCTGGGACTTCTCCCATGCAGCCATGGGTCCGTGCTCTGGGCGGTACTTGACGTTGCATCCGTCGTTCTCCAGGCGATTGTCGTCACGCAGCTCCTCGTAGCGCTCGCGGTCGTACTTGGTGAATCCCCACTTCTTGGACACGTAGATCTACACAAAACAGAATCGATTTTATACAGATGTTATACAGAATCATCATATCTCTCTCTACCTTCTGACGACCGGGGAACTTGAACTTGGCACGACGCAGAGCCTCGATCACCTGAGCCTTGTACCGGTCGCTGGAGCGCACCGACATGATGGGCTGTCCGATCCTCACACGGGCAACTGTTCCCTGGGGCTTGCCGAAGGCGCCACGCATTCCAGTTTGGAGCCTGCGAGCGAGAGACGAAAGATCAATCAAAAGCAATTCATAGCGGATTACAAGTCAATATCTTTAAAATTGTGGCTACAGTAGATTTTAACGAATTGCGGGGGAAGGTATCCAAAATCTAACAAAACACCTTCTGCTTACGGATTAGGAGAACCTAAATACCGAATATGGTGTCTCTAGCTCTTATAGTTGCCGAGATCTAGATGTTCGTAAGGACGGACTTGGTTATATGGAATAGGCTTGTGCTGATGAAGAATATATAACTTTATGGGGTCTGTCACGCCTCCTTCTGGGTGTTACACACATTTCCTTTTGGCACTTAGTTAATAAAGCGAACTTTGCTCCCTTGATGAGAGTCATTCGAAATGACACAAAATGAGTTGACATTTCTAGCTCTTATTTCCAAATGAGCTTTACTCCCTCCCCCTCGGAGCACTCACCTATCGGCTCCAGCGCACGACAACATCTTGTTGATGCGGATGACGTGGAAGGGGTGCAGACGCATGCGGATGTGGAACTGGTCCTTGCCGCAGAACTTGACCAGGTACTTGTTGCAGCAGATGCGTCCCGCCTCCAGGGCCTCGCTGCTCAGCTGCTCGTACTCGTCGGAGACCAGATGGACGCAGAGGGGGAAATCCTCCACGGTGGCCTTCTTCCTGCCCAGATCGAAGATGCGGATCTTGGGATCGGGCACGCCGCGACAGAAGCGCGACTTGGGGTAGGGCTTATTTTTGCAATAGCGGTAACTGCAATCAATATACATACGATTTGGTTAGCATTATATTCGTTATCCACTTTGGGGCTTCACTTACCATCTAGCCGGGCGACGACCCATTTCGAACCTGTAAATAGCGAAATCACACAAAATGAGTTTAAATTCAATTAATAGTTTGTATCACAATTCGATTGCTTTGTAAATTGAGTTAATATCTGCCTAAAATGGCCCGATGTTCTACGATTAAGTTTATGGAAAAATACCAACCTCTTACTTGACAGCTCAAAATAAAAGGAAAGGAAAACGGAAGTTCGATGTTCGCATATTAAACAATAATCGATAACCAACCAAGGGTTGGACCGATAAATTAAGGCATAGCTGCACGATGCGATTGGTCGCGATAGCAAATGACATTCGATAGTTCGTGCCAAATTACTGCATACCAAATGTATTAAATCAATTTAAAAATAATAAAAATATTAGTTGCTTTTACAGCACAGAAATTCAACTAAAACAACATTTATTAATCATATTGATTGTTTTTTTAAACATTTATTTAATTACTGTCTTTAATATATTATTTAAATATTACTTTAATTAAGATAACAGCTTCTATAAGCAAAATTATAAAAAAATTAAGAAAAGCCACGCAAATAAAAAAAAATATTATTATTGAATAGTTACTGCGAATTTACAAATTAACATTTTACTTAGGGCAAAGTGCTATAGCGATAGGGGATTTATTTAATAGGATATATTATTTTTGTATAGTATGTTGATTCAGTTATATATAAAGATTTACGTTAAATAAAATTGTAAAATATAAATTAAATAAAAACGCCCGCCAAACTTAAATGACTGAAATAAATATAAGCGAAATAAATTATAAGACCAAAATAATAAATGGGCCGATGCAAAATTATTTCCAAATGCACTATTTTAAATGTTGTTACCAGTTTCTATGCCCTACACCCAATAAAAATGGTTGAAAATATATATTTTATTTTAAAATTTTTACCTATTCTGCAAAGCGCATTTAAATCACAGAAGATAATAACGTAGCAATATCGCAGCTTTTGCCTCACTCGCTCTCTAGATTCATACAACTTGGCGTGTTTCCTTGTTTGTTTACGTTTTCGGTGGCCGAACAGCTGATCGCGTGATGCGATTTTTGGTGTAAACACTTGCATCGTTTTTAGAATATTCTGCTCAGTGTAAAAATGTATTAGGGGCGAGTTTTGTTGATATGTGGTTACACAGTTTTGTATCAAAATATCAATAACAAACGCCAATATTAAAATACTTTATTATTTTATTCTTGTGTCTGTATTTCTGGCACAATTGCTAGAAGTTGTAGTGAACAAATTCTGTTACTCGATATATCGATATGTTGTAAAAGTAAAGGAAAATGCAAATGCAACCCGTAATGGAAACACATTAATAAAATAATTTTTTGTTTGTTTTGTTTTAATTTATTATGGCACAGAATCAATTCTTTTAAAGAAGCGTGAAGGCAGAAATGTTTGCTGATGCAACAAAAATATGGCATGAAGCTTTGTGCCACAGCTATCGATAAATATTGCGATATATTATTATTGATACCTCTAATATATACAGTTGGTAAATATAAAAATAATAAAGTAAAACACTTTTAAATGGCAAAACAGGTTTTACACATCTGAGCTATATTTATCGACCGACGTGGATTTCAATTCCAGATGTGGCATACCCATTGAAACAAAACTGCAGTTTACTATTTCTCACATATTCCCGAAGACATGTGCAATCCAATTTATTATTATTTATAAGTCTTGAATATTGTAAATCTACAATAAATATTCATATCTCAAGTCTGTCATAGGCAAACTTATAAACGCACAACTGAATACTTTTGGTCATGCTTGCGTAGATCCCAATTACAACTCATCGTGGCTGGCGTCGTCTTCGCTGTCTGGTTTAGCGTCGACATTATCGTCGTCTTCATCATCGTCGTCCTCATCGTCCTTCTCCACCTTCTTGGACTCCTCCTCGTCCTTTTTCCTTTGAACTTCATCCTGCTGCTCCTTCATCTTCTTCTCCCCAGCCTGCGTGTCCTTGACAGTGGCGGCTGCCTTCGATGCCAGCTCGATATCATCGGTGATGAGAACATTATCGAAAATCGTTCCAGACTTGACTTGCCACAGATCGAAGCCAAGTGTGCAAATCTCGTTGCGCAGATATATCTGGGTATCTGGGCTATATTCTGGATTCTCGATTTCTGGATGCTCCCAGACACCACTGTAGCTAGGATTATCAATCTGCTTAGGCTGCCACTCTCCCTTGTATTCGGGATTATCAACCATTGGGGGTTCCCATTCGCCGTCCATTTCATCGTCCCAATCGTCGGGCTTGGTGGCATCGGGGTCGGGAATGTGTTCTGGCTTATCCCAGTCCTCTGGCTTCTTGTCATCGGGATCCGGAATGGTAGCCTAATTGAAAACAAACAATTTGTTAAATTGCTTTAGTAAAATTATTATTCTGCCGTATAGTTACCTTATCATCCCAATCCTCAGGCTTCTTGGCATTAGGATCCTTGATTTTCTTGGGCGGCAAGAAGTCCCAGTCATCCTCAAGATTTCCAGACTCCACCTTCTCGTTGTCGATCAAAACCTCATAGGTATTGTCGGGCTTCACAATCAAAGTGTAGACATGGGTGTACACGTCATCCTTGCATCGGATATCCTTGTTGATCAAGTGATTTTTACCCTTGTAGCTCAAGATCACGTGCACCTTCTTGGTGCCTGGTCCGCAAATATCCGGGCCGAACATAATCTCATAGGGTGATTCACCATGCATATCGGTCTGGTCCAAAGAGCAATCGAAGAGCTTCACATAACCGCCCCCGCAGTCGATATTCTGCTCGTGCTTGACCGAAAACTGCACCACAACGGGCTTATCTTGGTTGGAGAAACCGTCGAACTTCTTGGACATGGCGTAGAAGCGGGCATCCTCGGATGTTTGAATACCTGAATAGGGGTGTGTTTTGCTTAATATACGTATAACATAGCGCTAAATTGGTATAATATTCATGATCGAATATACAGTCGGACGTAACCGACATTAAGAGACTCCAAGCTTTGTTTGTATGTACATACAAACACAGAGGCACACACACAAAGCTACGCGCGTGTGCCTGCCCCACCACCCCCCTCTGCCTAGTACGACAAATTGTATGTGGTATATCTTCGCTGTTTTTTGTCCGATCGTGACGTTATTCACAGCGTCGATAGAGAATTCCATAAGCAACGAACATTGCAAGTCTATAGCTTTAAAGTTGTGTCTGCAGTGTTTTTTTTTTGTTATTTGCGGTGGAAGGGGAGGAGGTGTCTAAAATCAAAAACAAACTTAATGTGCTTATTTAATAGGAGAACCGAAATACCAAATATGGTGTCTCTATCTCTCATTGTTGCTGAGATCTAGGTGTATATATGATCGGACAGTTGGACATTCCTATACCGACTCAGCTCGTCGTGTATTGTGGGGTCTGGCACGCCTCCAATTTGCACTAGCTTAATAGACCCCTTTGTACTTTTTCAAAGTACGGGGTGTAAATATCAATTTATAGAGCGTCTACCCACCCTTATCCGCTTCGGCATCGTTGTAGAAGGCGCCTGCTGAGTGGACGAACTTGCCAAAGGATTTGCCAGGATGCTTGCTGTAGACCCACTCGTCCTTCCAGTTTTCTATTGATGGAAATGGAATATATGCATTAGGATTCTGGAACATTGCTAAATATCACTGGAAACCAACCATTTTCGAACTTTTCGTCTAAATACACGTTGGCATTGGCAAAACCAATTGCCAATAGCGCAATAAATGCTACGGAATACATGGCGCACACGTGTTACTTCTCCAAACTCTAGCAACGAACTCAATTTACCAGATCGACTATTTTTACTAAATGCCGGCTATGTTAAGTCGAAAAAAAATCGAAACAGGCACACTGAATGGCGTGGACTGCGTGTTGGAAAGAGACGAGTGTAGGTGTGGCAGCATTTCGGTGTATGCCTCCGATTGGACACATGTGGACCAATCATGTGCCTCTACGTAGCTACAGTGTTGGAAAATATTGTGTGAGCCAAGCGATAACTCTAGAAAAAAGTGCTGGAAATGTTGTAGAAAAATAGTACAACAAATCCCCAAAAGATGGCGGCAGTGCAATTTACAATTTACGTGGTTCAATATATACAAACATATATAGTACGTAATTATTAAGTAATTATTATAAGTAATAATTATTAAGTACAACATTTCTCAAAAGCAACTAACTCTAACTAAACCCATTAATTTATAATTATTATTAATTAGGTAATTGCCAAAACCCGCTGATAACAAATTCGAAATATAATGGAATACATTTGTTTTAAAATAAATCAACATATTTCCATAAATAAATATTTTCAAATCATAAACTGGAGTTCAGTTGAACGGTTTCTTAAACTGATCCAAAGAACTGTGTTCCTGATAGTAGTTCAGTTAACGTTTCAGTGGAACACAATTCATTTATACAGTTCATTTAAACATGCAGTTCAATTATATATTTTTGTTAAATACAATGCATTCAGTAATATAGTGATACACATCGCAAATTATTTTTTGCGCAATGACTATTTTCGTCATATTTAAATTAAACTTGTTGAAATATATAATATTTGTACACGATAGTTTCGTCAGAACTTTCGTGTTAGGAATACCCTGTGCCGTTTTCGCGTTATATCGAAAAAAAGGTTATCGATATCATGCTCACAAGTGGCATTTACCTTCGCGTAAACACTACAAATTTCATTCTTAACTAAATAATAACTGATAATAACAAGATGGGTAGAAGAAAATCGAAGAGAAAGCCGCCGCCGAAAAGGAAAAACATAGAACCGCTGGATCAGCAGTTTAATTGCCCGTTTTGCAATCACGAGAAGTCGTGTGAAGTCAAAATGTAATACTCTGCATTCCAAGTGTTAAACTCTGTGCTAATTGTGGTTTTATTTTCCATTTATACAGGGACAAAGGCAGAAACACAGCCAAAATAACTTGTCGCGTTTGCCTGGAAGACTTCCAAACCGGAATTAACTTTCTTTCGGAGCCCATTGATGTGTACAATGACTGGGTGGACGCCTGCGAAACGGCAAATTAATTGATTAATTAATATATGCAGATTGTCATATATGTATATAGGCATTTAAGTAATCGTTTATAAGCATAAAGTATACTACATATACTACTTTATTATATTATATACTACTTTATACCTATATAATTGGCTAGAACCATGTTTGCATTTAGGCGTACTATCGCAAGACCACTGCTGCCAAGTCCGCTTTTTCCCGCCAGATCTGACTGCAAAAATTGTGAATCTGCGACAAGCGAATTTGACTGCTTTTCAAAAATAATTCAGCATTTTATAAGAGACTTCTTTAATTTTGCAAATTTATATTAAGGTAGACACAATTACGGACATGTCATTTTTTTGATTGATATTTGCCCATAACACATACTTTAAAATAACCTAAGGTGATTTCTAGCTTTTTTGTGAACATATTTTTCTGTTTGTGTTACGCCTCCTGCCAAAAACAGTTTATTTGGCAACACTGATCATAAAATACATACATATATAACAAATGTGTGCAACTATTTTATGTGGATTCTATGTTCCACAAGTCTGCAGAAGTTGGAACAAAGATTGAATTGTATCATTAAATAATGTGCGTAAAGTTAGCAACGCCACTTTAGCAACGATCAGGAACGGTGGAATCTGGAACACGGAGGCCCTTTTTAAAACGCGATTATTTCTGTAATACTGAATGAAACTGCATGAAATAAAGATTGAAATCGACTAAAAACATATTGAATTTTCATTTCTGATTAAAAAAATTGGGAATTTTGGGTTGCAAGGGGTAGAAAAATGTATACGGAAAATCGCAATTTTAGTTTTTTTATCAGAACTCCGCTCACAGGAAATGTACCAATATGCACGGTATACCAGGTGATAGGGCGTATATTCAGGTATATTTCCTGAAATTTTCATGAAAATCGTACGCACAGTTTTTGAGCAATTCGCCTAAAAGTGCAGCAAAGTCGGTTAACAGCCCATACAAAAAGTGTCAAAAATGACATTTTTTTCATTTTTGGTTTTTGACTGCCTATATCTCTGCTCACAGGAAATGTACCAACATGCACGGTATATCAGGTGAAAGGCCACACTCTCAGGAGTCTATTGCCCAAGTTTAAAAAAAATCGTACGCACAGTTTTTGAGTAAATCGCCTAACAGTTCAGGTGCCTCAGGTGACCCATTCCGCCTGTTAACATTGCAGCCTAACAGTGTGCTGGCGCGAGCCACTAAAACAGCTGATTCAAGCGTTGCGAATAAACGGCAAAAACATGCTTTTTAGCGTTATTTAACGCAAGTAAACTAATAAAACTACAATAAAATAATATTTTATTAATAATTGAACAATAAATTAACATAAATAACTAAATTTAATTATTTTTCGTCGTTTTTTGAAAAACTCGCCCACACGGTTGCATCTGCCGCTGCCATTCACCCCAGCACGCAGCCACTGCTAGCGAAACTCAGGGCTCCCGAATTCGACGCTAACTTTTTTTTAAATGTACCAATATGCACGATATCCCATTGGAATCGTTGATTTTTTTAAACATTTTCTGCATTATTATTTTTGAAATCGTACGCACAGATTTTCAGAAAATCGGCCTCAAAGGCCGGCACATGCTGGTGTCCCAGCCCTGGCCAGCCACAGCTCGGCAAGCTTTAATTCGACGCTATCTGTTGCAGATAATGTACCAATATGCACGATATGTCATTGGAATCGTTGATTTTTTTCAGAATTTTCAGCATTTTAACATTAAAAATCGTACGCACAGATTTTGAGAAAATCGGCCTCAAAGGCCGGCACATGCTGGCGTCCCAGCCCTGGCCAGCCACAGCTCGGTTAGCTTTAATTCGACGCTATCTCTTACAGACAATGTACCAATATGCACGATATGTCGTTGGAATCGTTGATTTTTTCCAGAATTTTCAGCATCTTAACATCAAAAATCGTACGCACAGTTTTTTAGAAAATCTGCATTGAAAGGCCGGCACATGTGGCATGGCAGCTCTAGCCATGCGCTGCTCGCGTGGCAAAAAACGATGTAAATTTTTTTTTTCATGTACGAAAATGCACGATATGTCATTAAATTCGTACGATTTTTCTAAGAATTACTGCATTTTTATTTTTTACATCGTACGCACAGATTTTGAGAAATTCCGCTTTAAAGTCGGCATATTTAACTTTTGAAGCGCCCGCCATAATGGCCGACCACACGCTGCCCAACTAGCCTGTGCAAAAATTGGAAACTCTAATTCGACGCTATCTCTCACAGATAATGTACCAATATGCACGATATGTCGTTGGAATCGTTGATTTTTTTCAGAATTTTCAGCATCTTAACATCAAAAATCGTACGCACAGTTTTTTAGAAAATCTGCATTGAAAGGCCGGCACATGTGGCATGGCAGCTCTAGCCATGCGCTGCTCGCGTGGCAAAAAACGATGTAAATTTTTTTTTTCATGTACGAAAATGCACGATATGTCATTAAATTCGTACGATTTTTCTAAGAATTACTGCATTTTTATTTTTTACATCGTACGCACAGATTTTGAGAAATTCCGCTTTAAAGTCGGCATATTTAACTTTTGAAGCGCCCGCCATAATGGCCGACCACGTGCTGCCCAACTGGCCTGTGCAAAAATTGGAAACTCTAATTCGACGCTATCTCTCACAGATAATGTACCAATATGCACGATATGTCGTTGGAATCGTTGATTTTTTTCAGAATTTTCAGCATCTTAACATCAAAAATCGTACGCACAGTTTTTTAGAAAATCTGCATTGAAAGGCCGGCACATGTGGCATGGCAGCTCTAGCCATGCGCTACTCGCGTGGCATCAAACGATGTAAATTTTTTTTTCATGTACGAAAATGCACGATATGTCGTTGGAATCGTACGATTTTTCTAAGAATTACTGCATTTTTATTTTTTACATCGTACGCACAGATTTTGAGAAATTCCGCTTTAAAGTCGGCATATTTTTTGATGTTAAGATGCTGAAAATTCTGAAAAAAATCAACGATTCCAACGACATATCGTGCATATTGGTACATTATCTGTGAGAGATAGCGTCGAATTAGAGTTTCCAATTTTTGCACAGGCTAGTTGGGCAGCGTGTGGTCGGCCATTATGGCGGGCGCTTCAAAAGTTAAATATGCCGACTTTAAAGCGGAATTTCTCAAAATCTGTGCGTACGATGTAAAAAATAAAAATGCAGTAATTCTTAGAAAAATCGTACGAATTTAATGACATATCGTGCATTTTCGTACATGAAAAAAAAAATTTACATCGTTTTTTGCCACGCGAGCAGCGCATGGCTAGAGCTGCCATGCCACATGTGCCGGCCTTTCAATGCAGATTTTCTAAAAAACTGTGCGTACGATTTTTGATGTTAAGATGCTGAAAATTCTGGAAAAAATCAACGATTCCAACGACATATCGTGCATATTGGTACATTGTCTGTAAGAGATAGCGTCGAATTAAAGCTAACCGAGCTGTGGCTGGCCAGGGCTGGGACGCCAGCATGTGCCGGCCTTTGAGGCCGATTTTCTCAAAATCTGTGCGTACGATTTTTAATGTTAAAATGCTGAAAATTCTGAAAAAAATCAACGATTCCAATGACATATCGTGCATATTGGTACATTATCTGCAACAGATAGCGTCGAATTAAAGCTTGCCGAGCTGTGGCTGGCCAGGGCTGGGACACCAGCATGTGCCGGCCTTTGAGGCCGATTTTCTGAAAATCTGTGCGTACGATTTCAAAAATAATAATGCAGAAAATGTTTAAAAAAATCAACGATTCCAATGGGATATCGTGCATATTGGTACATTTAAAAAAAAGTTAGCGTCGAATTCGGGAGCCCTGAGTTTCGCTAGCAGTGGCTGCGTGCTGGGGTGAATGGCAGCGGCAGATGCAACCGTGTGGGCGAGTTTTTCAAAAAACGACGAAAAATAATTAAATTTAGTTATTTATGTTAATTTATTGTTCAATTATTAATAAAATATTATTTTATTGTAGTTTTATTAGTTTACTTGCGTTAAATAACGCTAAAAAGCATGTTTTTGCCGTTTATTCGCAACGCTTGAATCAGCTGTTTTAGTGGCTCGCGCCAGCACACTGTTAGGCTGCAATGTTAACAGGCGGAATGGGTCACCTGAGGCACCTGAACTGTTAGGCGATTTACTCAAAAACTGTGCGTACGATTTTTTTTAAACTTGGGCAATAGACTCCTGAGAGTGTGGCCTTTCACCTGATATACCGTGCATGTTGGTACATTTCCTGTGAGCAGAGATATAGGCAGTCAAAAACCAAAAATGAAAAAAATGTCATTTTTGACACTTTTTGTATGGGCTGTTAACCGACTTTGCTGCACTTTTAGGCGAATTGCTCAAAAACTGTGCGTACGATTTTCATGAAAATTTCAGGAAATATACCTGAATATACGCCCTATCACCTGGTATACCGTGCATATTGGTACATTTCCTGTGAGCGGAGTTCTGATAAAAAAACTAAAATTGCGATTTTCCGTATACATTTTTCTACCCCTTGCAACCCAAAATTCCCAATTTTTTTAATCAGAAATGAAAATTCAATATGTTTTTAGTCGATTTCAATCTTTATTTCATGCAGTTTCATTCAGTATTACAGAAATAATCGCGTTTTAAAAAGGGCCTCCGTGTTCCAGATTCCACCGTTCCTGATCGTTGCTAAAGTGGCGTTGCTAACTTTACGCACATCATTAAATATATTATAAAATTAAAACTATCAACATGAGCCGATTTTGTTTATTATTCTAGTTAAAAAAAAAAGTAAAATAAAATAAAATCGATGACTACTACTATTATCGACATATTTTGAATGTATGCGCGACTACAAGTAAGATATAATGTTATCGATATATTTTAAATGCATGCGCTTACAAATCGTAGTATGTGTATTTATTGTTTTTTTTAATGAATTTTAATTTTGCAATAATTAAATTTAATATTAAACATTTTTGAGCTGGATGTATATCTTAATTGCGTTGGTTCAATTCGACTTTAAATTTGGTTAAATCAATTGTTCCGTTCCGATCGTTCCATGCCGCCGATGCCTTGTCCAATGCAACCCTAACAATCGACAGCAGCCGGCAACTTCGCTCGTTTCCGCCTTTTGGATTTGGTTGACCACAAAGGTGGGTGTCTTTATTTTAGCTCTGGCAAATATTGAATTCTTAAAGCAATCAATTGGTATTAAAGTGAGTTTTCGTTTTCTTTCGCTTGCAGGTAATTAATTCGATGCATTGCAAGGTGTATTTCCGAGCGCCTCACTCAATGATGATACTTCCATGCACCACTCTTAAAGTTCATTTTTGAGCTAAATGCAGATTATGGATATTCTGAGAATTAAACTAAAAGTGAAAGTGTTTTATGCATTTAATGCGCCTGCTAATCGGAATGCATTCTATTCTTTAAAGGGCCTACAAAACCATGCTCCACGCACATAAATATTTCTATTCCATAGACCGATGATGTGACACGTTATTAATGTAATAACAAATTCTATTTGTTGCTAGGTCTATCGAAACATCGAAATGGGCGCCTATCGGTACATGCAAGAGCTCTACAGGAAGAAGCAGAGCGATGTCATGCGCTACCTGCTCCGCATCCGCGTCTGGCAATACCGCCAGCTCACCAAGCTCCACCGCTCCCCCCGCCCCACGCGCCCCGACAAGGCCCGTCGCCTGGGCTTCCGCGCCAAGCAGGGCTTCGTCATCTACCGCATCCGCGTCCGCCGCGGCGGCCGCAAGCGCCCCGTCCCCAAGGGCTGCACCTACGGCAAGCCCAAGAGCCACGGCGTCAACCAGCTGAAGCCCTACCGCGGACTGCAGTCCATTGCCGAGGTGAGTTTTCGCCTCGAGAATACGATCTAACGCCCATTTCCACGTGCTAGAAATGTTAACATTTGCTCACATTTCAAATGTTTTCTACTATCTAAAATGCTAGCATTCTCACATGCAAATTTAGCGCGAGATTTAACATTTGCAGAACATTTGAAATCTTATCGAAAAGCTCTTAAAATGTTATCATTTAATCACATTCGAATGTGACGCAAGCAGAACATTTCAAATGTGTTAAAGTGTTAACATTAGGTCAAATTTAAAGCAAAACATTTAACATGTTTTCCACAAGCTCTAAAATCTGTTTGCAGAACATTTCAAATGTTTTCTACGAGCTGAAAATGTTAACATTTGCTCACATTCAATGTGACTAACATTTTCTCGGGGAGCGTTTGAAATGTTAACATTTGGATATTGTGATGATTTGCAAATCATTTGAAATGTAGGCAGAAATGTGGCACATTTGTGGGCGTGGAAATGGGCAGTAGAATTGACCTGCCTCCTGTGATGATAACTATGTATTTCACTTGAAACTACTGTGATGCTTTAACTTCCTTAGATGTCTGATTCGATCGAATAATACGCATAGTTTAGGTAGTACGGAAACAGCTTTTTAACTTGTATTCTTTTGATTTCAGGAGCGTGTTGGTCGCAGACTCGGTGGCCTCCGCGTGCTCAACTCCTACTGGGTGGCCCAGGACGCTTCGTACAAGTACTTTGAGGTCATCTTGGTCGACATTCACCACAATGCCATCTGCCGGGATCCCAAGATTAACTGGATCTGCAAGCACGTGCACAAGCATCGCGAACTCCGCGGCCTCACCTCTGCCGGCAAGAGCTCCCGTGGCCTAGGCAAGGGCTACAGATACTCGCAGACCATTGGCGGCTCCCGTCGTGCTGCCTGGAGGCGCAAGAATCGCGAGCAGATGCACAGGAAGCGCTAAGCAGCTGCAAATATGTTTCTGTGAAAATATTTCAAATACATATACAATTTTCCAAAATCTATGACATCAATTGTTCTGGATTGTGTTAGTTTCGGAAGGGGGAAGGGGCACAATTAATATTTATAATAAGTCAAATCTATATTTGAAGATTATTTGTAAATATTTCCGAAGCACGGTTCATTTTAATTATGTATACATATTATTATATGTTATTCTGTTATTATATATATATTTTCTTGATATTCTTCAAATAACCATCGGCTTACCATAGATGCTAAGCAGCAATTATGCATTTAGGTACCAAAAAGAAATCGAGAAATCCGAAGAGATTTTAATGGCAATGATTTCGAATGATATAATCTGAACCAGAATGACTACAGATAATTATTTTTGATTTTGTATTTTTTTGTTCTTGGTTCTGTAATGGGAATCATAAATTGGCTGCAATATTTAACAAAATAAAAAGTTCCACTGGACTGTAATTAGGGCTTGAATCTTGTAAGGCAATTGCTTCAACTTAAGTATATCAGGTTTGTTATGACTTAGGACAACAGAAAGATCTGTAATACATTTTTCATTCATTGTATCATTGAGGGATAAGCAGTGGTGAAGACGGTATGGTCAGGCTCCAAATAAATTTGGCCAAAACTTTCATTTGGGTTGTTTTTTTGTTTAATCGAATTCGAAAATATTTACAACTCTTGGATTCTATTTATTTTTAAAATTTACTATTAAAGTATGCTAACTGTACAATTCTGAAAATTGGTTTTGTGTCTTTGGCTTAACAAGGAAAGAAAGTGGTAAAAAATTATAAATATTACAAATTTAATGAAAGAAATTAATATGGCAAATGGGAAAAAATTAAAGTAATAAATTATATTATTATTATTTCAAATTATATTAAAAATTTTATATAAAACAAAAAAACTAGACATCTGACGCTATCGCCAAATCCTACAAATTAAAACGTATATTATTCAATAAAGTAAGTTTCACGTTAATATTGAAAATACGCGAGAAATAACTATTATTTTGTTTTAAATCTTTACTTTATTTTAATTTAATTGGATTCGATTTATTGAAAAAAAAGGCCGTAATATTCATCTAAAAACTAATGAATGGGAAATGATTTTTTATTTAAGTCCGTAAAAAATGACTCAATTCATTAAATACTCACAAAAAGATTGAAGCTTTATGTTTAAAATTATACAAAATATATATAATTTAGGAGAATCAGCAGACAAAGCATACCATTTTGTTTCTTTAAAAACTTTTGTGTATTTATTTACCGATTTTAATGCGCTTTTCAGGATAGATGAATATAATTAAAAAGAGTATGTATTTTGTACTCTGTCATAACAATATTACGCTCGCTCTTCGGTTTTTGACGCTAAAGGAACAAAGGGGGCATGGTATCTAAAATTTGAAATATCTAAATTCTGAGACTGGCTTTTCTAGATCTTAAAGTTTCCGAGATCGACGCGTTCATCCAGACAGACAGACAGACGAACATGGTGATATCGGCTAAGGTTTTCGAAGTAATATCTGAAATTTTAATGGTTAATGGTTTAAGATTTCGATAATTTAAAAATAAATATCTAGCTGTTTTAGAATATTTAGTACTTACAAAATTAAATAAAATTGCTACTGTAAATGTAATTGAAGAGAAATTCAAATTTATAAATATTTATATTTATTTGCTTAGTTATATTTGCTTTTAAATGTACAGGCTTTTTCTTATATGTATGTGTGTATGCATGCAAGTATGTATGTATGTGTGTATGCATGGGTGAAACTTCATATTGTAGATATACAAAGGTCATATTTCCAATATTTACATCAAAAGCTCTGGAAAAGCGCAGGCGCAAGCTTTAAAGCGTTATCAGAAAATTTGACAGGTGTAGTGTGTGCTGGAATTTGTTCGTTTAGTTTCGGGCCTGAAATAATGGAATATTAAAACTAGCTGTTCGCAATTTAAATTGATAACTGTTAACTGAATGCAACGATAACTGTGCATTTGTGCATACAGTTATGCATGTGAACTCAAGGCTTTAACCTATACATAAATCAAAATGTATTTTCAATTGTCTCGGTGCAGAACCTAAAATTTGCAATGCATGTAGGTTCGTGAGTGAGTGTGTGTGTGTGTGTATGAGTGAAGGAATGTGTAACATTTATGTGTATCTGCGTGAATGTAGAATTAACATTAGCTTTAACTTTGTTACTAACAATTGCAGTAGTAACAATCATTCGTTTGCATTTTCACTGTAAACATTCGGTTTAAAAATAATGTTGCCTACTTTCTTGCGAACGGCAGCGCATACATACACACGTAGTCATGTATGTATGGGTGTGCGTGCGTATTCCTTTGCTGTGTGCGCACCAACATACGTATGTAAAATGTCTGCGTGCATAACATTATGTGCATACATACATCAATATGTCTGCAAATGTATGTCTGCATATGTATGTGTGTCTACCGGTCTCGCTTCTCCATGCACAGAGTACTTAATTTAATTTTGCCAATTTAAAAAAAATCAACAGCTGAAACTATAAACTTTTTCAATTCTGTAGGTACATATGTATGCATGTACATACATACATCAATATGTGTACATCAAAGTGTCTACTGCACTGCGTGCATAAACAAACATAGATATGCACCTCTCAAGTCTCAATTCGCAAATTAACTGATTAAAATCCATAAACTAGAACTAGTTGAAATTAAATGTGTCAAATGCGCGCAATTCATCATCGAAATTCATCAACGTAAACAGCATCAATTGCATCACATATAAATATACAAAACATATAAAATATCCAATACAAAATACGAATAACATAGAAAACAATAAACATGAAATTGTCGTTGCTGATTGTGCTACTTTTGTGCATTGTGACTGCAATCTGCGGCACAAAAGATGGTAAGCTATATTCATAGTTCGAATTACTTTGGCATGCAAAATTCTATATGACGCTTGTATGCGTGTATGCATGTGTGCGCCAGGGTTGCCAACCACACGCAACAAACAAATATAGATAGACTCGAAAAAAGCAAAAGAAAATGTAAAATAAAGTTGAGGAAATAGAACCAACAATTATTTGTTTGTAAACATATGAAAAATATTAAATTACTTGATATAAGTAAAATATTATTAGTCAATTTATCTATCAAATGGCAAAATTTTCAATAATATGTTTAAGCATTGCAAAAAACGTTAGTGAATTTGGTCTCCTCCAATGAATATTGATGTCAACTGGCAAATTTTTGTGCACATATCTAGTCAATTTACGAGATTTTAACATAATCATTTTGAAAAATGTTTATCGTAATCGTCGTAATCGTTTATCGTTGTCATTGTCGTATGAAACAATGCACGATAGTTGAAAAATAATGACATCGTCGATCATTCGGAAGCAGCCGACTGTATAATTTCCAGAGACCGTAAATAATGATTATTGTTGAAATTTTTAAATGAAAAAATCAATCACTTAGAATCGACATACAAAAAAAAGGACAACATCCTTTTGATCCTTTTTCAAGGATCTATGCATTTCTATAATGATTTTTAAATTTTTGATTTTTACAATTTTCTTTACAAATAATGATTAATTTTGAGTAATTGAAATATAACTTAAAAGTAAAAATTATTTTTGAGTAAAAAAATAAAAATCGTAAATAATGATTATTTATGAGTTTTATTTTTATTGCTCAAAATAAAACTCAATAGTATATTCTAGGGTTTCTATAGGGATTTTTCAAAACTTTTATTGCATGTCCTTCAGGACCCTATCTAAAGGATCAAAAATGTGAATTTTTGGCACGCCCCCCTCCCCGCCTTTGAAGATAATTGTTTTAAAATAATTTCACATTGAAATGTTAAGTAAATATATTTGTCCAAATACTTATGCCACCCTTGGAAGCGATAATTTTAAGTGTAATTATTTATGAAAAGTTTTCAAAAATCCTTATAGACCCCCTGGAATATACTACTATTGAGTTTCTTGCGCTCTGCGGCAATGTGTTTTCTTACTTTATGTTGAAGACGTGCTATGATGACCGAATCATGCATTATTGTTTCTTTAATTCTTTTCAAAGAATTATTTACTTTTTGGGGTCTGTGACGAATCCATCTGGCATTCAGGGTATACAAAGCACATAGAGAGAAAATCTGCAAAATAAGACCCTGTACTTTGCTTTCTAGATGCTACATTTCAATGGTTAATTAATTATTTCTTCAACTAATTAACTAATAAATTACATTTTCAGCATACGTTCTTAAAATTGAATCGCTGATTGGAGAGAACGTCTATCTGCCATGTAATGTCACCAGCTATGATGGGGACGAGGCTGTATTGGTATTGTGGTACCGGGATGACATAGGTACCCCTATATACAGGTAAATAAATTAAGTAATTTTGCAAACTATTTACTTTGGAAGTAATTCTAAACATGCGGAAATTAATTACTTTTCTTTTTGACAAAAAATATTAAGTCAGATGCATGCCGATAATTCAACAAATTTGAAACCAGAATTTCGTGATTTTGTGCTTTGAAAGCAATCAATATTCCATAGTATTTTGAACTATACTCCATATTATTTTATTTTACAGTTACGCTTACAGTTAC